>JARHVA010004297.1:90000-132500 GCA_037957365.1 Torreya grandis
AACAAGGGTTAATCACAATGTTAGTGCAAACAATCAAAGAAAAAATTGTTCATGCATGTGTAATAGAGGCATTATTGTCTACAACACGGTGACCCCTAATTTAATAAATAACAATATTGGTACAATGAACAAGAAAAAAAGGAGACAAAGTTTCCCCCACATGATAGGGAAACAATAACACAAAACAAAATGGGGAAAATAGAAGAAAAATAAGGGGTGGAAGAGCTAATTCTAGATGCATGAGGAAAGTGGATGTTGCCTACATAGTTTCATGGATACAAAATCCAATAGGAACTTTAGGATAAATGCAGTTCTCCCAGGAAATGGGATAGATTAAAATGATGATAAGAAAGCATGATTGATGTTGTAGAAGAATAAGGAAATGGTCTTTAAAAATAATGAGTGCATGAGAAATAACTCCTCACAAAATGGCAAGAGCGTAAGATATTTGGCTAATATTTTTGTAATTTTTGAAGTATCTCAAATTGATTGAGAATTATGAGATACTAAATGGTTCAACTTGAAAAATGGAAAGAGCATGGGATTATCATAAATAAATGTTCAAGGTAATGTTTTTTTTCTTTTTTATTTGTCGATTTCTAATGTTTTTGGTGTTTTTGGCAATAGAAACCAAATATTAACAAAAACCTAGGGAAATACCTAATTGAGGAGATGCACTTCCATGGGTAAGAGTTTAAACAATAGCTAAACTATCTACAATGGGTTCATCAATATAAATAATGGCATCAAAAACAACTTAGTTGAGGATTTGCACATCCACAGGTAAGTAAATAAGCTAAACCAGTTACAATGATAATTGTGATCCTATCAAGGTGACAATGCCTACCAAATAGTAGCAAAAAAGTAATATAAAAATATGTAATGTTGGATAAATTTGAAGAACCATTTAGCAGATAAAAACCATGGGCTAACATATCTTTGAAAACTTGTTTGCAAACAATTTTTTTTAAATACTATTCAGACTAAACTGCTTTGTATAACAGGTGTTGAGTGTGTCCATAATGCCTATGACTCATAATTAGGATCATAATTAGTTATATAATATAATTTTCCAGGTTAAAATGGTCTATGATATTTTAGAATAATAGTGTTTTAGGTAGAATGGTCTAAGTTCCAACAGTCCAAAGTGGAATGAAAATGAGTTTGGTGGAGCATAAATGATTCAAAGTGCCAAAAGGTCTAGGGTAGTAAAAGAATATTGTTCATAGTATAATGGTCTAGGATAAAATGAGTTAGAATAAAAATAGTCTAGAATTAGATGGTCAAGAGTATAATAGTGGGATAAATGACTTTAGCACAAGTTGCCCCCAAGTAAGGGGTCTTATAGACAATGGTTCAAAAGGTTGTCAAGCATATAACTGCTTGAGATGTAGAATATTCATGGGTTCTTAGAGTTCTTCACCATCTATAATATTCAATTGGTGTGCCCCCTATTCATAATTTGTGATGACTACATATGGGTCCAACTAATTAGGTTAAAACCTACCCTTTCTATTGCATTTAGCTATCATGTTATTTTGGTTCTCCTTTAAGACCAAATCACCAATTTAAAACTCCCTAAAGAGAATGCACTTGTTATAGATTCTACATAGTTTGTTATGATATGCTTTCAAGTTATCTAGGGCATCCAAATGCTTTCCATCAAGGAACTTGAGCTCTTTCAACATGTAAACTCTATAATCTTCATCATTTTCAATATTTTCTAAGGATAACCTCAATTAAGGTAACTCAATCTCAAATAGGATAATATACTCCATGCCATAAACAAGGGAGTATGAAGTGGTTAATGTGGGGGTTCGATGACTAGTGCGATAATCCCAAAGGGTGGAAAAATTTAAGTGACAATTATGGCCAATGTCATTGATAATTTCCTTTAGGATTATAATAATGGTTTTGTTAGATCCCTCAGCTTAATTGTTGCCTTGAAGGTTATATAATGTGGATTTCTTGTGCTTGATTTTGAATTGTCACAAAGATCTTTCACATCTCAATTTATAGATGATCCATAATTATCATAAATAATACATGCTGAGATACCATAGCGATAGATGATATGGTAATGGATAAACTTGGAAATTTGATTTTTGGTGATGTAAGTGAGAGGAATAGCCTCAATCCACTTATTTAAATATTGGGTAGTAGTGAGAATATGCATGAAGACATCATAAGAGGTTGGGTTGATTTTTTTGATGAGATCAAGGACTCATGTAGAGAACGACCATGGTCTAGTGATCAGCTGGAGTGGCAAAGAAGGTGTGTGTATAAAATTATTATGTTGTTGATAAGAAACACACTTCCTAACATAATTACAAGCATGTGTTTTCATCTTGGCCAGTAGTCTCCTATTCTAAGGAGTTTCTTGTCTAACACTACACCATTGGTGTAGGAACCAGACATTCTTTCATGAACCTCCTTAAGTGCTACCCTGGATTCTCCTAAAGATAAACATTGAAGAAGTGTTCCATCATAGCCTTTACAATAAAGCATGCTTCCAAAGAGGGTATAATGGGATATGTCATGAAGGAAAACTTTATGGTGATTATGTGAAAGGTCATACATAAAGACTTGGTCATATAAATAATTATAAATGTCTTATAACCAAGGTAGTTTGGGTGGGGGATTAGGACCAACGATGGTGAATACCCTCTCTAAATATGGGAATACATGAGTAGGATTTAGAATACTTTAATGAGAAATTGATGATCTTTAGCACTATTGACAATATATATTATGGATCTATTTGTTACCACTGCATCAACAAATCTATTATTTTCCCATTGTACCTACTCAAATTATAGGGATTTGAAGTGAGTCTTGATATTATCCACAATGTGATTTTAGGGTAGAATCTTGTCATCTTGAGTTTTATATTTATCTATGGTTTGATTAATAATAAATTGAGAATCCTCATAGACCATTAACTATTGGATATCTCATTGTATCACAAGATGGAGTCCTATAATAAGGGCTTCATACTCAACCATATTATTGTTATAATGATAGTTAATATGAAATGCTTTTGAAATTGTATCCCCTTATGGTGTAATCAACAAAAATTTGGCCCCAAATCCATGAGATAATAAGGAACCATCAAATTATAACTTCCACTACTCAGGCTCATACATCCCTTCTACTATTGTCATAATAGAATAATCTAGAAAATACAATTTGAGTGGTTGAGTATCTATAATAGGAGATTTTCCAAGATAATGTGAAATTACCTACCCATTGATATCCTTTTGGTTCTGGTAATCAATATCAAATTCACTTAAGAGCATGACCCATTTATCCATACAACCTATGAGATTTGCCTTGGATAATAAATATTTAATAGGGTCCACTTTAGCAATAACAATAGTTTTATTATTCAACATGTAGTGTCACAAATTTTGGGAATCAAACACCATTGCTTAACTATGTTCATATTCCACAAGTTTACATCTCAAATATTAGACCACATGTTACTTTTTATGTTCATCATGTTGGGCTAGGAGTGACTCAATCCATGTTCAATTGCTGAAATATAAAGAATTAATGGTTGTATAGGTGTTGGTGGTTTTGAAATTGGTGAGTTGTCCAAGTATGTTGTGAGATTCACATATACTAATTTACATTTAACTTTCCATTGAAAATTGATCCCTTTCTTCAATAGGTGTGTAAATGGGTGGCACTTATTTTCCAGTTATGAAATGAACATGTGAATAGATTGAATATTTCCCTACAAGCTACAAAGTTGTTTAAGATTAAAAGGTGGAGGCATTTATACAATGTCCTTGACATTAGCAAGGTCCACTTTAATACCTCTTTGTGACATAATAAACCCTATTAACTTTCCTAAAGTGATGCCAAAAACACACTTCTTAGGATTTAGATGAACTTTTTACTCACAAAGTTTCTCAAACATTCTCCATAGAACATCAGGATGTTCGACATGTGTTTTTTAATTTTATAGGATTTTGTCAACATAATCCTCAAAAATTTCATCCATAATGTCATGGAAAATGACATTCATATAATTTTGATATGTGGCACTATTTATCTTAAATCCAATGGGTATGACTTGGTAACAAAATGTTCCCCACAATGTGGTGAATGTAGTTTTGTGTTGGTCTTCTGGAGATATCTTGATCTGATTATATCCTGAGAATCCATCCATTAGGGACAACATCTCATAACCATTAATATAATCAACAATCTTTTTAATATTGGGTAAAGGAAACTCATATTTTGGACATGCCTTATTGATATCTCTTCTAAAATTAGTACAAATGCATATACCTTGTGGTTTTTGATTACTAGGACTATGTTTGATATCCATTCAAAATAGTCTAGTGGTCTGATGAAGCTAGCTCCAAATAGTTTTTATAGTTCCATTTATACCAAAAGAGTGATGTGTGGATGCATATTTCTCAATTTGTTTTGACTAACTTAGCATCTGGATGAATAACAAATCAATACACAACCAAGTCAGAGTCTAGGCCTAGCATGTCAAAATAAACCCATGCAAAGATATCAATGAAATCTCTTAGAATGGTGACAATGTGGTCATCCTCTTCATTAGTGAGGTAGGATCTAAGATAAATAATTTTGGGATTATCATAAGTCCCCAGTTTCACTTTAGTGGTGTTTTCTATGAGGATCATAAAAATATCTTGAATAGTGGGTAGCATTTGATCGTAGTCCTCTTCTTCTACTTCATTATCTATTTATTCTTACCAAAGCTTTGGATAATGAGACAAATCTATATTTTTTGGTTAAGGGACTGGAAAACTAGTAAATATATCTATAAATTCAAGAGCAAGATGATCAAATACTTTATGTTGTTTTGATGTGATACTGATATTAGTTATAAAACTAGGATTTGGTGGACATTGTGCATCCTTTGGAGATGAGAAAACTTCACCATCCAAGATCACCTAAAATAGGTTTTTACTCAAGGGTTTGTCTTTTTCTTTACTATTTCCCTAATCAATGATCAATTTGAAGAGGTTTTCACCTGAAGATCTCAATTTTTTATGTTTTTTGTGACTAATAAAGTTTTCTTACTCTCCAAATTAGGTGAAAAAATCCAAAGAGAAGTCAAATTCCTATTTATGATCGCTAATTATCAATCCATCTCGAAGGCCCATGTACTTGGAAATAGATTCCTCATTCTCAAATTCATAAATGGGTATAACATAATCTTTATAGTCCCAATCAATGAGGTTGGGATGGCAAAGGCAAAGGGGATAATGGGATGTGATAGTCATAATAGAGTTGAATTCAAATAGGTCAGTGTTAGAAAGCTCATCATAAATTTAATAATGGGATGTTACATCACTACCAAGAGTCTCATTGTTAGTTGATTAAAAAAAATCACTATCAAAATACATGAGGTCACCCCCAGGTGGTATAAATCTAAGACCTTGACCCATATTAGGCTTACCCATGATAATGGTTCAAAGATTCCTTGCTCTTATGGATTGAGGCATTTACTTATATAATCAAAATGATCCATAATCTGATTAGGGATAGGGCACTTAGGATTCTAAAAATAATCAATAATTCCATCAAAATATAACTAGTTTATTTCAATAAAAGCTTCTCGATCTTAATTTGGTGAAGTTGTTGGTAAAAAAACCATTGGTGGTTTCTATGTTTCTGTCTTCTTTTTCCAAATCATGTTGGGTCTATAAAGGTTTTGGGAAGGCTTGGGTTTACCAAAAGACTTAATAAACTTGGGCAACTTAACAATGTAAAAGGCATCTTTTATATAGTATGTGGAAATGCCTATTTCCTCAATAGTGACCTATTGTGCAAGTGTTGTAGGGAATGAACTAGCCAAAGTGGAAGCAAGGTCACTTGGGTTGATATAATTAGACTTGGGTAGTTGTGAAACTATTTGTTTATTCTTTTTTTCTATAAATTTAGAAACAATGAAATAATTATAATTGTAAAATTTAACGTCTAGGTGTTTGTAATATCGGTAGGGCTACAGATAAGTAGGAATGGTAACTTCACTCCCATCATGGGGGAACTTTAGGCACTGGTCGAAAGTGGATGGGATAACCTGTACTTCATGAATCAAAGGATGACCAAGAAGTATATTGTAGGGTAACTCAATATCCATAATATGGCACAATTGATGATAGGATACAAACTCAACAATGATTGGCAAACAAATAGTTCCAAAAGATTCCCTTTTAACATTGTCATATACCTTGGTCGTGGTTATTTTAGGTTAGATGTCTTTGGTAGTATAACCCAATCATTGTATTAACTTGAGAGACACTAAGTTTAGTCCTGAACCATTGTCTATAAGAACCCACTTAATTTTATGACTTTTAATGATGACCTCAATATACAAGGGGTTGTTTTGGATAGGATCAGGAGTAGACATACCTCTTTGATCGAATGTAACTTGTTGGAAAGGAGATAAATTCCCTAAAAGGGTCTCAAAATTTTAAGGGTTAATGTCCCAGGGAATAGTGGAATGTTGAAGGAAGTTTTTCAAAATAGTTTGGTGGACTTTTGATGTATGTCAAATATATAAGATAGAAATTTTAATAGGGGTTATACTTTTTTGGTTTAAGATACTATACATATTTTTAATAGAAACATGAAAGGATTTAGCCTTAACTAGTACAATGTTCAATTTTGGATTTGAAGGCACAGTGTCCAAGTTTGAACTAGTGTTGAAAGAGAGCAAAGGGCCTTGGAGGGTGAATCATGAGTGTCTAGTTTTAATTTCAAAATCTAGAGTCATCAAGGAGCCATTATAATTAGAGGAAGAAGGCAAAAGGCCTTGGATGGTGACTTGTGAGCATCTAGTTGTCTTGACACAATTTTGAGTTAGTAAAGAGTCATTATAATTAGAATAAGGGGGTCTAGAGATAGTAACTCATAAAAACTAAGATGCATTAGAATTGTTTAAACTTGATGCAGACTTACTTGAGGGAAAGGGAATTAACCCCATAATGGGGGTCTAGTTCTTTGAAAAGTGATGGATGGTTCACATGCTTTGATGGTGATGGTGGTAATGTGATTTACAAAAAACACATCCCATGGTGCTATTAATGTCATATGGCATGTTATTTTAACCCAAGTTATTAGCATGGGTACTATGATCCTAATTATGATCATGCTTATTATGATTCTAGCCTTGTGCTTATTGACACTGGTTCTACTCATGATTTAGATTGTTTATTGGTGGTTGTTGATTGTGTTTTGGAAATGGGTCCTTGTAAATGCCCATGTCCTGATTAGTGTTGTGTGTCATGTGTTTCACTTAAATTTCATCAATTTTGATCAAATCCTCTATAAGATGTATCAATTGAATGCATCAATAAATGGCATGGTTGAGAAATTGATGGAAATTACAAAACTCATCTTCCTAATACCAGTCATGTTTTGATCAATATTTAGGGAATGGCCTTGGTATATGCCACACAATTAGATTGGCTACTACCAGCTTTTGGAATACTTCCTCAACAGGCTCTCCCAGTTTCCTAAATACCCTATATTTATTGAATTCCCTTCATGGAGTAGGTTGTTTTAATGTGTTTAATGTATTAGGTGGGAATATGTGCACATTTGGGGCCGATGGAGATTTCACTATTTGCACATGTCTAAATTTCATCACTTTATTTCCCATCATGTTCTTATTTTTGTTAAACCCCTTTAGATTTTCTATAGTGATAGTTTGAAAAGGTTATTAGGTTTGATTAAAAGGTGATTAGGTTTGATTATATATTTAACCCTATGAATATTGATAAGGCCCTTAGTAATGAACACCTTATCAATCTGCACACCCTTGTCTATGATTTCCTTAGATGTGTTTGCACAAGCGAGTCATAGATTATGAACCACCTCAGGGTGTAAGTTTTGTGTGAAGATATCAACCAGTTGTTTATCTAGAAAATTATGTTAAAATCATCTAGATAATGTTCTCATCACTGTGGATATTCTATGAAACTTTCTCCATCTTGTTATTTTGCTTTACACATGTTGACCATAGTCAACTCATGTTCAATGTTGTAAGAGAAATGGTTGACAATTTTTTTAGATAAATCATTCTAATCTAATACTAATCCTTTAGGTAATTTGAAGAGCCAATCTAAATCTTGTCCATCTAAAATATATGGAAACAAGTGAAGCAAATAAGCACTACTATAGGCTACCTCTTGGCACAACACAAAAAAGGCTTTTATATGTTCTCAAGGGTCACCCTTCCCTTTGTATTTATCAAATTTGGGTGCTAAGGTGGAAAGGGGACTTGGAGAATACTTAGGTAGAATGGATATGGATATATCTCATCAAATTTATATTTCTTAATGTAGTTTCCCATCTCCAATCTTGACATGATTTTCTTCATCGAATTCCACTCCTGCATGTTTGGTTAATTTTTGGGTGGAATATAATTTTTGGGGGTGGTTTGTACCCTTGTTACATCATTTTTTAGGGATATAAACCTACAATCTATTTTTTTTTTTGGTTTACTCCTTGAGTTGAGTAGGTTAGTTGATTATTTTTAGGTGGGTGATAAACATTCCTTGAAATCTATCACTATGAATTATAAGTATACATTGATTTTGAGGGGCTTGTAGTCAGTTAACCAAAGGACGTGATGGTTGGGAAGAACTTTTCAAAGTGTTTTTAACAATACTCACAATATGTGTTTATTTTTTTATCCCTTGGTTTTATGAAGGAACAAGAGCCTCCTGGTGATTGAAGAATGTATGCCCTGTGTCTGGTTAAACATGTTATGAAGAATCTCTAGGTTTATTTTGCTCAAATAAAATATGAGGATCCATCGTAGATGTAGGCTTAACTAGGGTATGATGTTCCTGATCTATAACATTCTCTTGTTCTTTTGAAGACTTATTTTTAATCAAATTTACATCCAAAGAGTTTTTAAAGTCCACAATACATTTTTATGCATGCTATTGACTAATTTTCTTGATCTTAATAGTAAGTTAATTATCATTGGGAGCAAACTCTATAAGTATTTATTTTCCCTTGCTAGAAGAAGCAATATTGGATTTTACAATGTGAGTGATAGGTTACTCTTGTTACTCTTCTACCCTAATAAATGTGTGCAATTGTTTCATGTGGAAATATGGTGGCAACATAGAGCCTAATTATATCAACCTTAAGAGGGATTCATCTTTGTCTTCTAAGGGTTGATGTTCATAATAATATTCTTTAGACCCTATGATTGTTGGGATATATGTTGGGGATCAACCAACAATTTGATTACACTTATGAAAGCAATAAACCGCGGAATTAAATTAGATAGATAAGTAACTAGAATGATAAATAGCAAAGAACAAGAGATACAATAAACCACCCTAAAAAATTGTATTAAACTCTTTATAGAAGGAATACAATTTAAGAAACTTCTCTCTTCCACACCTCTCTCAGATGTACAGATCTCTCTCTAGATCTCTTTCCCTCAAGAGCTCTCTCTCTCAAGTACAATCAAATCCAACAACCTAGATTGATTCACCTATACAATTCTGTAATGTTCTTCAACATTCAATACACTATAATAAGCTAAGAAGATTTATCCTAATATAGAATTAGGAAACTTGAGCATGCATATACAACCAATAGTTAAGCCTCTTGAACAAGGGCTCTAAAAATAGTCTTAATAATAATAGAGATGCGGACTTAAGACTATGACTTAATATCATCATGCAAACACTCAGTTTTGTCCATGAAAATAGCTCTCTGAATGCACAAGTAACCCACGTCGATTCCTGCCTGCTTGCCTGTGACCGACATTGGCCGATCCCTGCCGACGTCGGTGTCTCCTGAACTGCTCCTAACTAATGTCGATTGCTCCTGACCAATGTCAGTGACTGTGTAAACTTGCAACTATTAAAATGTGCTTCTTGGTGAAGCTTTTAGGCTCCACACCTTAACAATCTCCCACTTGGAGATAAACAGCTGCACCAGTACCTGTATAGTAACATCTTCTAGCTCCTCCATCTTCAACTCAATCATGAAGACCAACAGAAATTGAATGAAGATTCAACTTCTCTTTTGTAACCAGCTTGGTTAACATATCAACAGGATTCTTGTCTGTATGGATCTTCTCTAGCTTCAACTCACCATCCTCCAATACCTATCTTATGAAGTGGTACCTAAGTTGTATGTGTTTGGTTCTTGAATGAAAGGCTGAATTCTTAGCCAAATGAATTGCAATATGACTATCATTGTATAATTTGCAACTCTCTTGCTCATTTCCAAGCTCTTCCATGAACCATGTCATCCATATCATCTCTTTGCTAGCCTCTGTGACTGCAATATACTCTGCTTCTGTAGTTGACAAGGCAACAACTTTCTGCAACTTTGATATCCAGCTAACCGCCATTCCACCAACAGTGAAAACTTATCTTGTGGTGCTCCTCCTACCATCCAAATCACCTGCCATATCTGAATCTACATAACCATGTAGATAAGTATCTGAACCTCCATGGCACAAATGCCTACTACTGGTTCCTCTCAGATATCTAAGGATCCACTGAACTGCTTTCCAGTGTTCCTTTCCTGGATTGGCCATATACTTACTTACAACTCCCACTGCTTGGGCAATATCTGGTCTAGTACACACCATTGCATACATTAAATTACCTACTACAAAAGAATATGGAACTCTACTCATGTACTCTACCTCATCATGTGAATTAGGACATTGTTCTTTACTCAACTTAAATTATCTAGCCAAAGGTGTGCTTACCGGTTTTGCATCCTGCATATTGAACCATTTCAACACCTTGTTCACATAATCCTCTTGAGACAAAATCAACCTATCATTTTTCCTGTCTCTCTTAATGCTCATGCCAAGGATTTTCTTTACTGCTCCCAAATCCTTCATGGCAAATGTTTGAGCTAATTTCACCTTAAGCTCAGAGATATCCTGCATGTGTGATCCAGCAACCAGCATATCATCTACATACAATAATAGAATAATATATCTACCATTATCCAATCTCTTAAAATACACACAATGGTCAGATTGACACCTACTATAGCCAAGCTCAGTCATGAACCTGTCAAATCTCAAATACCACTGTCTAGGAGCTTGCTTGAGGCCATACAAGCTTTTCTTCAATCTGCACACTAACTTCTCCTTTCCTTTGACCTCAAATCCTTTCGACTGTTCCATATATATTTCCTCATCCAAATCTCCATGAAAAAATGTTGTCTTAACATCAAGCTGCTCAAGATGCAAATCCTCAATAGCAACTAAAGATAGTACAGTATGTATAGAAGTCATTTTAACAATAGGAGAAAAAATCTCACCAAAATCAATACCTGGCTTTTGTGCAAATCCTTTCACTACCGACCTGGCCTTATACCTCATCTATCCATTCTCACCTTCCTTTAATCTATAGGTCCATCTGTTCTTCAGTGTCCTCTTACCAGCTGGCAACTCAACCAAATCCCATGTTTGGTTCTCTCTCAAGGACTCCATCTCCTCAACCATGCCACATTCCCACTGATCCTTGGACTCCACATGTATTACTTCTTCAAAACTCTCTGGTTCTCCACCATCAGTTAGTAATAAATAGAATAATGAAGGAGAATATCTATTTGGATGCTTACTTACCCTTTTTGACCTCCTGATGGGCATCTGAGACTCGTTCACAACACATTGTCCACCCAAATTCTCTTATAGTGACCGAACTCGGTCACCTCCAGACCTGTTACTGGCCTACGCTGATTCTACTTGATCGACATCGGTGCATGTCTTACCGATGTCGGTCTCTTTATGACCGACATCAGTTTTTATCCTGTCAATGTTGGTTCCTGCCTGGCCGATGTCAGTCTCTGTGTTTTCCTGCAAGTGATTATTTCTTCTTTCTGCAAGCTCATTTTGGACCGTCACCTCGTCCAATTCTCCATTGCTTTGCCAGATTGATCAGCTTCTTCAGCTGATCACTATACAATACTTATTCATTGAAAACAACATCACGGCTCCTAATTATCTTTTTAGTTCCTAGATTCCAAAACCTGAATCCAAAATCATCAGAGCCATAGCCAATAAATGTGCACCTCATAGACTTAGCATCCAGCTTCTTTCTATTTTACTTATCAACATGCACAAAGGCTTCACAACCAAAAACTTTGAGATATGAGAGATTTACCTTTTTACCTATCCATGCCTCTTTTGGAATTCCACCATCCAGAGCTGTAGAGGGTCCTCTGTTAATCAGGTACACTGCAGTGTCAACAGCTTCTGCCCAAAACTCTAAGGGCAAACTAGCATGCAATCTCATACACCTTGCACACTCCATGATTGTTCTGTTCATCCTTTCAGCAACTCCATTCTGCTGAGGTGTCCTAGGAGCCGTCTTTTGCCTGTGGATTCCATGCATATAACAATACTAGTTGAACTTATAGCTGTAGAACTCACCACCATTGTCAGATCTCAGGCACTTCAATCTTTTGCCTGTTTCATTCTCAACCATAGCTTTTCAAATCTTAAAAGTCTCAAATACATCAGATTTATTCTTAATATAATAGATCCATACCTTTCTTGTAGCATCATCTATGAACGAAACATAGTACTGTGATCCTCTAATAGAAGCTACCTGATCCAGTCCCTACACATCTGTGTGAACAAGTTGCAACTTATGCTTCTTCTTTGTTGACCCAGTCTTGAGAAAACTCACTCTCTTCTATTTTCTAAAAACACAGTGCTCACAAAAATCTAGATCTATGCTTTTCAAATCTGAAAGCTTACCTTTAGACTTAAGAATTGACATTCCCTTCTCACTCATGTGGCCAAGCCTTGAGTGCCACAATTTTGCATCCACATCTGAAGTAGATAATACAGAAGGAGAATTGTTAGTAACATAATTACATAAATAGAGAGTACCTACTCTCTTACCTCTGGCCATAATAAGTGCACCTTTGGTCACCTTCCAAGATTCAACTATGAGAGTTACTGTACAACCCTCATCCCCTAACTTTCCTACAAAAATCAAATTCCTCTTCAAGCTAGGAACATGCATAACATCTCTCAACACCCATGTGTTGCCATTCTGCATTTTCAGCTGCACTTTTCCTTTGCCAATAATTTTACAAGGCTCATCATCCCCTAAATACACTATTCCAAAATCTCCATGGATAGTGTCACTAAAATATTCTCTATTAGGGGTAGCATGAAAAGATGCACCAAAATCTAAAACCCAAGATTCTATATTATTATGCAAAGAGAATATTGAAGCATCTTGTACAATACCTGCAACCTTTGCTTCTTCTTTTCCTTCATGCTGATTGTCCTCCTTAGGCTTTGACCAACAATCTCTGCTTATGTGCCCCATCTTGCCACAATTCCATCATTGTGGCTTCCTGCCATTCCTGGATTTGGATCTACCTCTCACCTTAGACTTAGACCTTGATCTCCCTTTCTTGCTCTTCTCTTTTTTCCTTCCCTTGCTCTCAAAACTTAAAGCGTTCCCTGATGTTTCCTCTATGCTTTTCCTACGAATTTCCTCATTCAAGATAACACTAACAACATCCTCTACTTTTAAAATATTTGAAGCAGATGCAGTATTACTAACTGCCATTACTAAGCTATGCCAGCTTTTAGGCAAAGAACATAATATTAAAATAGCTTTAATTTCATCATCAAACACAATATTGACTAAACTTAATTGATTTACAATTCCATGGAAATCATTCAGATGATTAGATACAAATCCACCTTTCTGCATACGCAAATTAAATAACTGCTTCATAAGATATACCTTATTAGAAGCTCAGGGTTTTTCATACAAATTTTCTAAAGTAGTCATCAACTCTACCGTTGTTTTTGCCTATGATAAATTAGATATCACAGTAGATTCTAGACTCAGTCTTATAGACCCCAGAGCCTTTCTATCAAGAACTTCCCATTTTTCATCATCCATGTCTGTGGGCTTCTTTAGAATCCCACCTAATGGTAAGTATAGACCTTTCTGATACAGATAATCCTCTATCTACATTCTCCAATGTTGATAATTTTTTCTATTGAACTTCTCCATTCTCAGTTTACTTTCTTCTGCCATTCCTTCTCCCACTCAAATAGAAATCCCTGCAGAAACCCCTGTGAGTAACCTGTAATCAATACACACTACACAAATATGAACCACCTATTAGTGAATTTGAGCTCTGATACCACTTATTGGATATCAAGCTCTAAACCTACAACCAAGGCTCTGATACCACTTGTTGGGGATCAACCAACAATTTGATTACACTTATGAAAGCAATAAACCACGAAATTAAATTAGATAAATAAGTAACTAGAATGATAAATAGCAAAGAACAAGAGATACAAGAAACCACCCTGAAAACTTGTATTAAAATCTGTACAGAAGGAATACAATTGAATAAACTTCTTTCTTCCACACCTCTCTCAGATGTACAGATCTCTCTCTAGATCTCTTTCCCTCAAGAGCTCTCTCTCTCAAGTACAATCAAATCCAACAACCTAGATTGATTCACCTATACAATTCTGTACTATTCTTCAACATTTAATACACTAAAATAAGCTAAGAAGATCTATCCTAATATAGAATTAGGAAACTTGAGCATGCATATACAACCAACAGTTAAGCCTCTTGAACAAGGGCTCTAAAAATAGTCTTACTAATAATAGAGATGCGGACTTAAGACTATGACTTAATCTCATCATGCAAACACTCGGTTTTGTCCATAGAAATAGCTCTCTGGACGCACAGGTAACTAATGTCAGTTCCTGCCTACTTGCCTGTGACCAACGTCGATCGATCCCTGTCGACACCAGCATCTCCTGAACTGCTCCTGACCAACGTCGGTCACTCCTGACCAATGTCGGTGACTGTGTAAACTTGCAACTATTAAAATGCACTCCTTGGTGAAGCTTTTAGGATCCACACCTTAACAATATATTCGAACACGATGGAGTTATCCTATCCATCATAAAAATTCTCTTCCTCATAAATGGGGTTGTAAGAGACCCTCTACAAGTATAACTTTGTGTCATGTTTGGAAGATTATTTTTATACGTTTGCTAAGATGTGAAATGTGTTTTAAAAATGTTTTAAAAAAGGTGTTTGGATCTTCAAATAAATGACTACATAAGATGAGACTATAATAAAAGAAGTGGCATAATACCACACAATTAGAGGAAAGTGGTTACGAATTTAATTAACCATGGTGTGTTTAAATCTTCAAATTAAAAGAGGGTAAGATAACTTTAGAACCTAAATTGTCAACTAGTACAATAAACTTAGGTCAAAGACACATCAATACCATAAAATCTAGATACAACTATGATGAGTTTTGACTAGAAAATTAGAAGAAGGTATTTCTAATTAGGAAGGTAAAAATGCAAACAAAAAAGCTCAAAATGTGAATTAACACAATAACTACTAAGTATAAAGCCAAAACTAAATGGGTAGCACAATGGCACCACGTGGAAATAAGATGTAAAATGGTCTAGGAACTTAGAGTATGAGCGAATAAGAGATAATCTAAGTCCAAAATAAGAATAAAATGATGATGATTCTAGGTAACAACCTTCAATCCAAATGGTAAATCACACCCAAGTCACTCAAACTGAGTGTGAAATGTAAACCGATAGCACTTTGGAACAAAACTTAGAAATGTGAGATTTTGAATTTAGAAAAAAAGGGGACTTTGAGATTTTTTTAAAGTGGACAAATGGTCTAGACTCAAATGGATAGCATAATAACATTGTTCAAAAAATATAAACACAAGGTTTTGAATGAAGATTTGAACAAATCAGAAATTGATTTCAATTTGGTCAATGTAATGCCTCTTTATTTAAATAGAATGTTGTATGATAAAGTGTTTGGTGTTTTGACATGTTTTGGATTTCAAAAAAATAGTTTTACTCAAAAATAATAAGCAAGTAAAGGATGAAATGACAAATGCACCTGAGTATAACATCCCAAATCGTAAAACTGACAAGGTTACATGATACTATTGAATTACGTTTATATATATATATATATATATATATATATATATATATATATATATATATATATATATATATATATATATATATATATATATATATATATATATATATATATATATATATATATATGATTTTGAGAGGATTTTGATTGTTAATCCAAAAGTAAAAGTGCATTAAAAGTAGGGTTTTATACCCTATCCTCTCTCAAGAGTTTGTATAGTGACATGGAACTTCAAGCTACTCACCCTGCTTCAACAATATGTCTGTGGAAAGTGGTGTTTACCTAAAAATAAATTTTCACGCGTCTAAATGGTCTAAAGTGTGGCTAATGCTAGAGATTCTCACATAAATTATGTCCATGTCAATAATTTTGTTATATAAAGGTCTTGTCCTTCTCACAACCATTACATCTATCAATTGATCAGTATAGTGTGATGTTTGAGTTGCCCCTATGGTCTAAGGTCGATAACCATTAATGAAGCTTATTTTAATAGCTCAAAATAAGAATCCTAATGGTCCACCCTCAATTTATATACCCCACCATGGAGTGGGAATGAAATGATGTCAAGAGATGCTCAACACTTCCCTAAAGAACCCATGAAGAGGAGATGAACTCCCATTCACAAGCTAAAGTACATAAAAATAAAGACAAGTGAAAAGACTTTATGGTCATTTTGGGATCACCCAAACCATATGGATCTGTGGAGGGACTTAGAGACTTTATTTTCACACCTTTGGATAAGGAATCAAAATGATAATAATGAGCAAATTTGGTCACCTAAGTTCCCTAAAGGGCATGGGGGAGAACATACATGCAACATTCATTTTTCTAAAATCAAACACTTCAATAAATAAACATAAAAATATAACTCTTAAGAGTATTTATATATTTGTGAGAGTTCATTTTAATCATCAAAATGAAGTTGTAATTATTTTTTGCCATTGTTTTGTTAGGAAATAGAGACTAAGTGACTTAAATCTTGCAAAGAAGATGTTAGAAGTCTGAAATTAGGTTGTAAAATTGTTAGAAAAGCTTCTATCTTGTTTTAAGTCTCTATTTTCTTGTGCAAGTTGATCTCATCATTTCATAGAACAACCTTGTCATTCCACAGTGTGTTCGTACTATTCTATAGATCAATCTCACTGAAATAAAAAGATAAAAATACATTAGTTTGTGATCTTATTGATTAGCAGGGCAATATCATTGATTAACAAGGTGTTCCCATTGAAGTACATGGCATTCCATCTAAAATGAAAAAAAAGATAAAAATAAATAATAGTTACCTATCAGTATCTAGTTTAGAATGATCTTATCATTTTATAGGTTGATCATACCAATCTATAGAGTGTTCTCATTGATTCATAGTGCATTTTCATTGATCTACAAAGTGATCCCACCAATTTTCAGAGCAATCCCACCAATCCTATAAAATACATAGGCATATAGAGAGTGAATAAAATAAATCCCACCATTCATATATTTGTTCCTCCTATTTCATAGGGTGATCTTATTGATGTTCAGGTCGATCCCACCAAATTTTAGAATAATCCTACCATTTATCTTAAAAGTTTCAAAAATGTAAAGTAAGAGAAAAATAAGTGAAAAATAGCCTCTAAACAGGGCCTGAATGCAAAATTAGAAGGTATAAATACCTGTGTGAGGTGTGAATCCCTCTAAGCATGCCAAAATATAGAGTAGGATTATAAAATGCATTAGTCCATGCATTAGTCAGGAAAAATATCTATAAATAAGCATATAGACACTAAAACATCAAGCCTACTCCCTCATGGTGTGTTGTTAATGAATTTTAAGAGATATTGTAGGTAAGAATAATAAAAAACCTTCTAGATAACATCCCTCCTTCCAAGAGCAAACAAAAAGTGTGTTTTTTCCTAGATTTCATGCTCCAAATCTATTTCAATGATGAGGAGCATGTTGATCCATCATTTCCTAGTACACCAATGTCTTAGGATCAATAGATTTGTGCAAATTGGTGAATATTTTCTATTGAAATTTATGCATAGTAAGTTTGTATAACTAAATCTTGAAAATGGTGGTCTTGGCTCACTTATTTATAGCTTTCTAAAAATGTGTACGATCAACCATGACCATCCATCTTGAGATCAAGATGTTTGCCATGAAATGATTCAATTTTGGAGGGACAAGCCATAAATATTCTCACTAATATTTGGAAGAGTGGGAAATTTATGAGCCATGGAAGAGGTTAATCCTAATATTTATTCCATTGATGGCCTATGGATGCCACCCTATTGATGATATCATGGGATGATGCAAATTTGAGAAATGAATTTCCACTAAATAAATTTTCAATAACTTCCATGGAATTTTCACTTATGCTTTTGACTTTTTTTAATTTGATTAAGTGGCTTTGATTAATTTTCTTCAATTCTTTGGAAATATATTACATGTTTAATCACCCTGGTTAGAAATGTCATTTTATAGAGTTTTAATTTGACTAAAGTATAATCATGAGGTGGTAGTTGCATATGGAAAAAATACTTCAATTAGATCATTATGGATGCAAAATAACACATGCACATAATGTATGCTATCAAATTAGAATAATTCAGTGGTCTAAAGCATGATTTTGTGTGATCATAGTTTGACTTAAAGTGATTTGATAAAATATAATAATCATATAAAGTGAATTTCCCCATTTAGGGATACATTAGCCTAAATCAACACCTATACATGACAAATTTAAACCATTTAGTACATTTTAGTGATATTCACCTAGATTGTGTGTTGTCACAGAATATTGCTTATATTGACAATTTCAGCATAATAGTGATAAGAATTAGATGTCTACAGTTAGAGAATAGGTACATGTCCTAAATGGGTAAGGAAGTATAATTATCAATTTTAATGTATTTTTCATAGTATAGATTGTCTTGGTCATTAGAATAATAGTGGTCGGACCAAGAGATAAGAAATTTGGCACAAATAGATAGTGAACATGAGCCTTTTAGCAATGAGAAGGTATTATAACTAAAGGGTGAAGCCATTATAGTTATTTTCCAAATGTATAATACTAAGGTCTTATATAATTAAATTTTAGTGTCTAAATTTACCCCCCCCCCCCCACTTTAATCTAGTAATGGCATTACTAGTTTAAAGGAAAAGAAATGTGTACTTGGGTGCATATAACACACCTTATCATTGCATGAGTCAAACTTGAGTTGATTTTTTTTATGACTAACCTAAAACCAAGAGAATGTAATAGTATATAATTAATTCATATAATATGTAATATAAAATAATATGAAATGTTTGAAAGTAGAGTAAGGTTAGGAGTACACCTATGTATAGAGAAACCATCTTGCCTTTTGGAAATTTGATCTGAAAAGACAATTTTTTATGAAGCCTTGGAGCTGAGATTAATATAATTTGGAAACATGCAAGTGCATACATACATACATACATACATATCATAGGATAACACACCCCCAACTTTGGCGAAAAGGTGTTTTTCCACATGGCCATTGAGCTTATCTCAATCATAGAACCCAGTCATACTTATAACCTAGAAAATATGAGCGATCCAATCACATCACACTATATATCTGGTGAGCATGGATGATTAATTCATACCATCCTATAAATATGGTGAATTTAGATGATTTAATAAAGTCTAACATATAAACATGATAAGATTGAGTGATTTAATCATCTAAACATTTATAAAAGGTGAACCAACTACTGAAGTATATTGGATCAATCAAAGTTGATAAGTTTTATCCTAGGTATGATAACATTCCATATTAGTATTTTATATCTAAAAATTGATCTGATTTTGAGATTTAAGGTGCTCTTTTCATGGAATATGCACCTTATATAAGTATCAAATTGAAATATGGGTATAATAATGGTACAAATGTGTAGAATGCTACCATAAATGTGTACTTTATTCATGTAACTATGAAATTTGGCCTAGCTAAAATTTGTGCAAGTGTGGAGGACATGTTCCCATGACATGCCTCCATTGAATCTAGAGAATATTAGTATTGACATAAATGTAAAGGACATGTTTCTATAACATTCTCCATTATAATATGAAAATGTTGAGAATGTGGAATCCATGCTTTTAGACATTCCCCCATTGATATGCCCCCCTTTTGAGGTGAGGGGAAGTATAAACTAGTAGCTATCTTACCTCAAAAGGATAACTTAACTATAAATTTGCATATGGATCATGTATCATATAGAAATATCATGTTTAGGTAGATATAGCAATGAGGTACATAATATGTGATCACATTAAGTCATAAGATACATGAAGTGAATCATGGTAATGTCTAAAAAGTAACAGTACAATCTCAAAAATCAAACAATCACACACACACACACACACATGAGCACTCAAAATCAAAAAAAAAAAGGAAATGGTCTAAAGAGACCTCATACAATGGTCATGTTCAAATTACCATACAATAAAAGTGACATGACTTATTCAGTTGTACACAAAGGATATAATGACATGTTCAAATGTCTACATACAACAAACTATGACATGTTCAAATGCCCCAATAGGTATACAAAGGTATGGGGGCTGTAAACACTGGAGCATATTCAAATGATCAAACAATAAATACAAGACAAGACAATAGTAATCAAGGAAAGATACTCAAGGAAGTATAGAAATGAAAGAATGAAATCATAATCAACTAGCATAATCATGGCATACTAGCCCATGGAAATATGTATTGGTAAAAAATGTTACGCATATAACATATCAAGTACACTATGATAAATATAACCATAGATGAAGTCATGTGTAAGTACATAAGCTCAAACATGATAATGTCAAGTGATCATATAATAATATAACCTTGTTTTATCATGATCAAATAAGTAGATGCCCCAAATTTACTAATGATGTGAGTAGAGGGAAGGCCTAACATCTGTATGTGTATATACCTTGTGCCTAGGTATGCTTGAATCACACTCAAGAGATGTGTGAAACATATGTGTGTATGTAAAAATAAATTATATGTTATCTACCAACATGGAAATAACAACATAGATGCCAAGGAGCTAATAAAATATGTAAATGATGAATATTTTTGAATTTTTGAATGTTTTAATTTTTTGGTATTCTAGGAATTCAAAAGGTCTGATCAAAAAATTCTTCATCATAAAAAGGTGTAGGATCACTTAATATAGTTTTAAAATTTTGTTTATAGTGATACATTGTCATCTCCTCAATGTTTCTATGTAGTTATTTTCTATAATCCATCATTAGGATAGGAACACCATATCCATCATGTTATATGCATATCTCCCTACCCTAACAGTAAATTTGTTACACATATCTATAGTATTTATTATTGCATACCAATCAACTAACCAATGATGTCCAAATTTTAATGTCAAATGTGGCTCCTAATATAATATCCATATGGTTGTCGAGACCTCCTGTGGTCCACATATAATGGGTATGTTGATGTACCCATAATATTATGGCATTGGTAGAGAGTGTGTTAATTTAGTTGATGTCCCAAATATTGGAGAAATTTAGTGCTATAAATTGTATTCCAATTGTTCATATCAAAATTGAGATGTTAATAATAGATCCCATAAATATTAGAATTAATAGTTATATATTAATGCATAAGTATAATGTGTCCTTCACTCTTGTATTTTTGAATTTGGTTTTGTAATGCCTCTAATTGATTTGTATTATGGCCAATGATTTGATGATAGTTAAAATATGGTATTCACTGTTTAGGAAGAATTATACTACTTGATTTATGTCTATTAGGAGGTAAATATATCATCTTATGTAAAAGTAACATAGAAATTATTATTTCTAGAGTAACTCTATTTGATGTGATGTATAACACCTATTGTAGATTCTTATGAGAGTTCTCCACATTATTTACATGATGTATCTGCATTTTTCTTGTAAGGTTGACTCAATGTGTGTAACCAAGAGGTATTTATGGAATAACAAGCATTTAAATGCGCATATTCTATTTTTTCTTTGCCCTTATCTTGATTAGGTTTTGCATCTTCTTAAGGTGGATATAGCTTATATGTGCCAAGGATTGTACATGTGAGTAGGTTATGTGAAATATGTTCAAGTGGATCAAAGATTGGTTTTTACAATTACTCATTTGTAACATCATGGGCTAAATAATCATTATTGTCATAGTAATCTAAAATTTGGCCATATTACTACTCAGTGTTAAATACTAAAGAAAGCTCAAATGTTTGATTTTATTTTAGTTTTGGTATTTTTGGTTCCTTTGGTAATTACTTATTCTCTTGATGTGAATCCATGTGCACCTCACTAGTTGGTGTGTTGTTTATATCTATAGGTAAATGAGACATTATTCTTGACTTATCCATTTCATAGGTTTGTGTATTCTTAAAGGTAATACATTGCTTAGGTATTTTCACTCTAAATATTCCCTCTATATCGAAATGTATCATTTTACAAAATTTAAAGGGTTTATAATCCATGAGCATTATCATCCAGGTCCCATCATTAATGAATTTTATGCATTTATATAATTTATATGGTAGGACTTTTATTGCGGTATCCATGGTCTACCCAAAATTAAGTTATAATGTAAGGATTAGGACATTACTTGTATACACCTAAATTTCACCATTTATTGTCAAAATTAACTTTGACATACTAATTTTTCACCATCCCCAATTTAAATTCATAGTAGCATCATTTCCATCCAAATTTTGAATAATTGATTAATTCACGATTGATTAATTAAAATCATGCACACCTTTTTCCTCCAAAACTAATTAAATCTAAATTTTACACCTCACCCAGGCATCCTCTACATTTGTCTCAATCATGTGTTAACTCATCCAACCAATCCCTTAACTTACTCAACCACCTTATGATTCATATTAGAACATCTCAACCTCTTATATGACTCAACTAACTTAACCCATTCTTGGTGAGTCACTCAACCACCTCCCTTTTTTACTCAACACATGGAATTAGTCATCATCCTCATGGATGAGGACTCAAATTTAGTCATTTAATATTTAGATAATTTAACAAATTAAAAAAATCCTCAATTGTTCATATCATATCCCATAAACCTATAAATTATTGTGTAATCCATCACTGTCAATCATCCACCTTCAGACTTACAAAGTGCTATCAAATTGTTATTGTGAATTTAAAAAAAAAATCATTAGTCATTTTGTACTCTAAAATGCTACCCAAATTGTCTTTGCTTTGGAAAAGAGTTTAGCACCCACATTTACCATTCAAGAGAAAATATTTATTTGATAGTAATGGAGAAGATGAAAAATAATTCATGGTTATAAGTATTATTTTATTTATTTTTTTATTTCATTTAATACTCTTTCTTTCATTTACTACTCTAAATCTAGCACTCACATTTTGGCATGTCTGATGGGACATTCCCTCATCTTGAAAATCATATACATTATAGGTGCATTTAAGAGGATAGTTCAGTTTTTTTTAATTGATTTATTTGTTCACATGTAGTTAATATTGGTTTTGGAAATGTGTTTTTGTAGTTACATGTCCGTTATTTGAGTTTTTGAGCTTATTATGTGTATGCTTGCGAAACATTAAATTCATAGAAAACTTTAGTGAAATAATTGTATAAATGGTGAAATTATTCCTTTGTCTATTTTGTGTATTTTTTCATTTTTATATTTTATAATAGTCTTTAATTTATGTTTTCTTTCTAATTGTGCTTTCAGTGTTCAGTTTAACCATTTTTTTTGTAGAATAACAAAATCATAGATAACTTCAAAAAAATTGTTGAACATAGTAGAAAAAAAAATGTTACTTTTTATGTCTCTTTTAACATTTCCAACTTTCCCGATGTCTCTCTATCTATTTTTTTTCTATTTTCAATCTTTTGTTTTGGTCCTTTCTACTTTTGTATTTTATTTTTATCTATTTTTTATCTTCTAGATGAATAGCAAAATGTTTTCACTATAGCAAAACCATGCATAAATTTGAAAAATTTGTCATAAGTAGTATAAAAATCATTCCTCAGTCTTTTTTTTCATTTTATCTTTATTTTATAGGTGTTATAACTACTAACAAATTCATTTTTTAACATTAGTATGTAACAATAAAATCATTCCAAAACATTTATATTTTTTGTCATTTGTCATATTTTGTCACTTTTTAAGCTAAATTTGTAGGTTACCTTGATATTTTAGCCATAAAAATACTTTTAATAGTTTTCTTGCAACACGTTAGTCTAAAACAAACCAAATAAAGCTAGCCAAGTCAAATTTTATTTTTGTTTTTATTTTTCTTTCTTCATATTTCATTTATGCCAACCATTTCCTTTTATTTCATGGTTTTTAGCATTTTCCATTTCAAATTTCTTATTTTTATTAGTAACTTAGATCATTCTTCAATTTTAAGAGTTAATTTACTTTACTTTCCAATCACCTTTTTTATGTGGCTCTTGTTGCATATGCTCTTTTCATGATGTTACATTGGTGATGATACTTAGAAAATCAAAAACAACATTTACAAAATTTTGTGTTACACAAATTGTGCTTGTGTATATGTTCTTATCTTACCATCACATTGGTGATGATAGATGATAATTAGAGATAAGCATTAACTTCTCTATTTTATTTTTTTAGAGGCTCTATCGACCATGCATTTTACCACCACACGGTAAGCTAAACCCCTTACACCAGTTGGGTATACAAATTGAGTGTGAACTATTTAAAATTCCTAAGTGATGATATGCTTTAATCACATAATGATGTGAGGGGATTTCCTATTCCAATGCCCATGGTTTTAATATCTTCCTCAAAGTTTTATTATTCTAACATCAACCTACTAAAATATTATGGTTGGATTGGGCACATTGGGACTAGACCCATTTATGTGTGTTTGTTAAATTGGTCTTTTTCAGAGTTTTGAGCCTCATGTATTGAAATTAATTTAGTTTACTCTACTTAGATAATATATTAATAATATTAAGCCTAAGTGATCCCTTTTCCATTCATCTTTAGTGCATCGATTAACAGTTAGTGCTAAGAAGTTACTTTTCACGTACCCTTGAAATCAAGTCTAGTGGGATAAAGGAATGACACTCCATATTTAGTGATCTAAAATATTGGACCAATACTATTAAATGGGAAAACAAGTAGCAAGGAAAGCCTAAAAGTTGTCCAAGTCCTTTTATCCTAGTTTTATCCCTTTTTATGAATTACATGTTTGTATAGAGTAGGAACTTGTTTGTTTTGATTCCTTGTGAAGACCATGTGATGAGAATAATATGATTGAAAATAATATTTTATGTTTAAATTCACATCAAAATCATATCCAAAATTTATAAATTAAGAAAAGTCTAAAGTCACAAACTCACAAAATTGTTGTCAATTATATTATTTTCTAGTCTTGGTATTTCTTATTTTAATTTTTGAGTCAAGTCATTAAACAAATATATCCAATCACAAAATTAAGGAAACCATATTCAGATCAAGGACAATGTTGAATATTTATAACATAACCCTAGAGCCATTTTTATGCCTTCTCAAATCATAGAGTATATTTTAGCCAAAAATAAAGAGGTCTTGCTAGAAAGCCTTAAGTTTAGGGGATAAAATTCATCTTGATTTTAAATCTCAATCCATTCCACATAAAAATCAACATACCACTAATAACCCTATTACCCAAAATCAACCAAGTCTGTCATCCACTAGTTATAGCATTGAGTCTAACATCCCTCATCACAGTAGCAAAGGGAAACCAATTATATCAGCCCTACCATCTAATATCACTCTAACCCCAAAGACACTACATACCCAAAGCACCTAACCTATTAAAAACATTACCCTACCTTGTGGTCAACATAGAGAGAAAATCAAAAATGCAAATTCATTCCTTTGGGGGAACTTAAGATATATTTTTTTGAAAGTTTATCACTAAAAACATGTTCATATTTATTAACACAAAATAATTTGATGAAAATATCCCAAAACATAAGTTGTATAAATAAAACAAATAATGAGACTACCATAAAATTTAAGGCCAACCATTGTATGAGACTAAAGCATTATATCCAAGATTTGATTGACAAAGGGGATATTGTAGTAGAGCCAAGTGTATCCACATCTAAAAATCATAGGTTGGGGGTATGCCAAAATGTCTTTCCTAAGTTTAATCAATTTAATCCACTTCCAATTCAAGGTAATAATCTTTCACCCATTTTTGAAAAACTACATTTGATCCACAAATTTTTAACCAATCCATAATTTAACAACCTATCTTTAAAAACCTTGGTTTATCTTGCATTTTTATTGATCCTATTTTCAACCATATATCCATCTTTGATAATCCCCTTGTATAATATCCCCTCATTAAAAAGCTTATTTTCAACCAAGAACCTATCTTTTACCTAGATCCCATTTATGACAAAGATACCATATTGAACCAATCCTCCTCTATCAAACACAACCTATCACCCATTAGACAATCACCCAAATTATTATCACATATAAAATCCCCCATCACCCCACAATGTACACCTTAAGTGATAGAGGTACTTGTAGACAACAAAATCCATGAGTAAGGAATTTAGAACCCTTCTATTTTGAAGTAAACAATTTATCTCATGGCATCAGCTACAAACCATTTGAAAATCAGTGTAAATATGTTAGTGGTAATTTTAAAATTTATAAGGAAACTTCATTTGCAATTGAAATAAGATCTTTTCATAGTCCTTACCAGGATTGTGCTACCACCATTCCTTTCATCAACACCACCAATCCTTCCTACCATCTTTTAATTCAATATCATGTACCCATTTATTAAAGTTAACAAGCTTACTTACCATTAGTTTCCTCTCATGATGATCAAATAATCAAAGAATTTATATCTAGCCTCCAGTCAAAAGAGCATTAAAAAACATTTGCATGTTTTGAGTAATAAGTGTTCCTTAACAAAGATGAATCCTACAACCCAAATCTGAAATCATTATCCCATAATGAAAACCTATTTGAGGCACTGGCAGATGATCAAAAACTAAATTGTAATCCCAATCTAAATCAAAATTTAGAAACTCAAAAATATAAGTCCCTTAGTGAAAACCTCTTTGAGGTGCTATTGGACAATCCAAATTTGAATCCTTATAAAAAAATCAATAATAATCCATTTATGAAAACCTTTATAAGACACCAATAGATTATCAAATTAATCTACCCATGTATTAGTACCATTTCATAGTGGATCCCTAATCATATATTGAAGACACCATTGACGTAACATTGAATTCCCAAATCATCCCACACATAGATACTCTAGGTAGTCTTGTTGAATGTAATATTATTGGTCCCAATCACCCTTCACATCAAGGAACCTATAATTATCCCCACTATCATTACATTCCCTCCAAATCCTTCATGCACTCAACACACATCCTTAATCCAACCTAATTTCTACTTCACCCTTTTTGGCAATGCCTTCTATCATAGGAGCTATGATTGGTGTCTTGGTAAATATGGAAAAAAAATCCAACTTAGTTATCCAATAAGCTACTAAATACATCTCTTGAGTGCATACTTGAAATATAAATAGGCTCAACATCATGCATCTCACACACTTCCATAATTGAGATGCAAAAAACAAAAAGCTCCAAAAATATCAAAAAAAGAAAATAAAATAAAAAAGAGAAATAAATCCACCCATGGTGAAAAAATTTATTATGGCATTTTGTAAAAGTACCATGATGAAAACTAGTTTTCAACATCATGCATAAAATCATTTGTTGTTTAAAATTACCTTATACTTGGGGGAAAACTCATTCCATTTCAATCCTATGCATTCTAAATCATCCATCCTTCCTTACCCATTATACGCCTATCTAAACCTATCCATATCCATTTAATCCCAAACCTTTCCAAACCCATATTTAACTATCCTCACCTGCCCTAAACTATATTTACCTATTCAAACTCATCCTTATCCATTCCATCCCAAAAACCCATCACAACCCATCTTTATCAATCTAATCTCTACCATCCTAAAACCATACTTATTCTCACATTTGACCTTGATAAGGAAGTGGAAACATCTTGATACATGTTACTAGAACCATCTCAATGTATCCTTGCATTTATACTTTGATGATTAGACATGGTTCTTACATCACATGTTCCTTGGAGTTATCATCTTAATTCCTATCTTTTCATATTCATCCATACTCCATCTATAATGTGTTCCTTCCATATACTATTGATACCTTCCTTGGTACTAGAACAAGTTTTCCCTTTGATATTAGCCCTTGTATATACAACTATAAATCAACAAAATCCAAAAACATTTAAAAATATCCAAAAATACAAAATAATTTAAAAAGAAAAATCAAAATACCTTATCCTTTGTTACGTACCTTTGTCATCCCTTATGCCCATAAAACATCAGATGGTTCAACATTGTCAAACATCTCAAATGCCAAAGGGTTATACTCTATCCATATACATCCAAAAAATCATTTTCTTACTTGTTTGTATAGTCATTTTCTTATTTGTTTATTATTTAATTTTTGGTACATCTTGTGTATTTATTTAATTGCTTATAAAATTGATTTTTCACTTCCTTGTATATTTTAATTACATGGTTTTCATTACTTCAAAACATATCTCTTTATCTTGTATTCATTTTTGCTTCTTGTGTTTAGATCACTATGCACATTAAAAATAGTGTTATTATGATCTTCCATATCATGATGCATTAAATATTGCATTTGTGAATCTATTAGTCCTTACACTTATAAGACAATATACATAATGGATTTTCCATACCTTTGGTGCATATTTTCATACAAAATATCAAAATAAAGGTTGTTCGACTCTTAACCATATATTAATGCTTTCCATACCATTGGTGTATATTTCCATGCACAATATCAAAATAAAGGTTGATCAAATCTTAATTGGTTATTAATGTTGTAAATATTTTTTTAACTCCAAACAAATCATATACATTGAAGTTATCCAAACCATCACCTTTTTTCTTGTACATTTATATAAACATTTCCTTAGACGGAGCATTTGTGGGTCATCTCAAAAAAAACCATTGTGGTGTACTTATTGGAGGACTCATAGCATGATGCCATAGAGTTCTCTGAGGATGTAGTCCATGTTGTCTCTCCTACCACATTTAAAATGAACACTATGTCAATCATTCCATGCTCATTATCCATCTCAAATACACTCGTTAACATTCACAATCCCATAATAAAGCACATCAATTTATCAAGCCTCATCACTTTTATCTAACAAAGATTTTTGAGGAGAATTCACCACCCACCTGAATGAATTTACCACCCACATGAACAATTCCTGTCACTTATTTACAATTTCACTTTTTCAATATTTTTTCCATTCTCTTCAATTAATTTACCACAATCAATGCCAAATTCACCATTATGAGAACAATGAATTCATTTTCCTCTCCTTTTTAAGCATTCTAATTTAATCCACTCTATCTTCCATCCATAAATAAAATCCATGGTGTCTAATCATGTGATCAATCATCATTAATTCATGTAGTCAATTAAATGTATGCTTACACATCACTCATCCATAATCATTTCTTACTCTTTCCATTCAATATCTTATACCTATCAATCAGGATTAAAAACATAACAATATCCATACTTTGTCCATCAAACCATACATCAATCAATCTATAGTCATATAAAATTCAAAAATTGGTAGCTTGAGCATGGCTGATAATACCCAACCCTTAGGTCCCTCTTAATTTACCTCAGAACCCTTGTAGGCATCTTTTCATTGATTCCTAGTCATTAGTAGCCTTCTAGACTTGATCCTAGATGACCCAAACTCCTCTTACCATGACAAACCCATCCCCCTGAGTCATGTTTGCTTAAGACAATATCACCACACTAGGACTATAGCATTGGTGCTACTCCTATTTTCTTTTGGTGCTCTTGTCCAAGTCTATTTCTGGCCCCAATGGTCAATTTCTTCTAGTTTACCATCCTTCTCTTTATCAGCCTAACATGAGTACATTCAACCCATGACCAATAGGTCCCTATAAAATCCCATTCAAAGATAATTTGGAAAGGGTTGACAATTATCACTAGGCAATCAAGACTACTTAACAAATCTTCCCTATTCTCAACATACAACTAGCCAATATACTTACAAGCTTATCCAAATCCTTACATCAGTCCCTAGCCACCTCAAGCACATCTAGTTTATAATTTTTCATATTCATACACACTATTACACAAAGCACATCAAGTGGGAGAAATACATATGGCTTGATCCCTCTTTAGAGTATTTTTATGTAGGTAGCATGCCCACACAAGGAGTCTGGATACACATTCAATGAATATTACACACATTAACCCCCCTTCTTTCTCAAAATTGGTCAAATCATAATGGAGTATAGGATTTTAAGATAAAATATGCTCTATATGGAGATTTATAGACTTCCATCTACTGAAACTTCATAGATAGGGTCACACAAACATAGTGAACAAAACTCATAAAGCTTGGATCCTTAGGACAAAAGTGACAGAGGTGGATTACAAAATTGAAACCACACTTTTCCACTTTTGATGCTCATATCCAATCATAAAATTAATTTTAGATCTTAGTTTATGATAGTATCCCAGTCTTTCACAGTGAATATTAGACCCTAACTCAGCCATATTAGTCAGTTTCTAGCTAAGTCTTCTTTTCCATCTCTTATTACTATTTTTAGAAAGGTCAAAATTGTAATATAGTTTACATAAATTAGTATCTTAATTGTTGCATATTTATTTACTAATTTTACTTCTCAAACCCTTTAACTAAATTAGGAATAATACACCAATATTATAAAAATTGTTAAATCATTTGGTGAACTCGACTTACTTTGATTGTGCATAAAAACCCTAGGGTAAATTTCCTACTAATTTTTCCTATTTTTTTTTAATTTTTTACCTATATAACAAAATGAAAAATTAGCATTAAATTCTAATTTTTTTAGTAATTTTAAAATAATTTTATTTCAAAGCCTACTTGCCCATACTAGGTCCCAGTATTTTCCTAGTAAATTTCCATTAATTTTCAAATTTTTTCCTAACATATTAAAATAAAAAATTCACTTCAAAATTCAATAGTAATTTTAAGAAACATTTATTTTTAAAAACCCTAATTGCATCTACTAGGTCTCTTTAAATCACAAATTTTCTAATAAAGTTCTTTATTTCTTACTTGCATATTTCACTCAAAAATTCAATTTAAATTTCAAATTTTCATAGTAATTTGTCAAAATATTTATCATTCAAACCCTAGTTGCCTATACTATGTCCCATTACTTCTTGATATATCACCTTACATCTAAACTCATATTGCACATCAAAAACAAAAATGGATTTCACTTATTTACAATTATTTCTTGCATTTTTTGCACAAAATAATGAGACCATCATTGGTCCTATCATGTACATGAATGATGAAGTTTATCATATGTTAGTACAAAGCTTCATTATTTGCATTTCATGATTACTTTTTATACTAAGTGATGATATTACAACATTTATTTCTAAAAATGCACAAAATATCAATTTTCCTTTTACATACTCTCTCTCGCTCATGCAAAATAATTTCCAAATCCATTTTGCTAAACATGTTACCGATGTTATGTTACATGTCAAAATTTTCTATACATTTGTGCACAATTTCATGTTCTCTATCCCTTGATTTCTATCTCTCGTGTGGAAAAATCTTCAAGTCTATCATGATAAACACATTATAAATTTCATAGCACATGTCAAAGTTTTTTATGCATTCTTGCATAAATTCATGCTTTCTATCCCTTACTTTCTATCTCTCATTTGGAATGTTCTTTATAAACATATTGTTATACAACTTGTAACTCCAATTTCATACATTTCATTCCACAAACATGATTTCTACCTAGATGCATATAACACTCTTGTTACTTTTATGTTCAAATTACAATAATATAAATGAAATAGAATCAAATTTCTAATGCATAGTTCAAATGATCAATCTCATGTTTTTAAATCTACTTTGTCATCTCAAAAAATGACTAGAGTGTCTAAATGATAAATATTTTACTCTTACTTATCATATTTTAGATTAAAATATTGCATGCACTACATTCAAGGATAATATAGATGCCCATAATATTCCAATTTCACATGAAAAATTATTACATATTAGGAAAGAATTTCCTTCTCCTCCTCTCCCCCAAGAGGGTGATAGCTACTTTCCCTCTAACTAGATCCATGTTATCACCCCTAAAAAAGGTGAAGAAACCTATACTATTGTTATTAATGCATACATTCATCCTATATTTTCTTCAAACCTTCTTCAACATATGTGCGTACATGTTCAATAGGAAACAACTAGGGTTTGCACTTGTAAGACTCTAAGGGATCAAATCACCATTATGAACAAGTTAATTTTAGATTTACAAATGCAGAATCAACTATCACATGAAAATATCACAACATTGGAACATCATATTATAATACAAAAGCCTCAAAGACACCCTAGTGTCAATCATGTATATGTGCATTCACCTAGTCAACAGGTTGCAAGCAATGTTACATATCAAAAAAATAAATCACAATAAAGTAACTCTACAACTAGTGATTAAAAAAGAATTCAAAGATCAAATAAGAGTTCAATTGAGGTAATAAGGGAAATGATTAAATCTAAGTTGATCAAACTACCTCATCTACATCTAGTGAGAAGATCCAGATATTATTGTGCATATCATAGAATCCATGGGCATCACATAGACTCATGTTTGGCATTAAATAAACATATAAAATAGATAATTTCTAATTAGAACCCTATACAAGGTAAATCATTCAAGCAATCCATAGTGACATAGGAACACATTCACAAAGGGTCAAATTTAGAAATAGTACAAAAGTGGTTACCAAAGCATAACTCTGAACAATAAATGGATCAAAAAGAAAAATCAGAATAACAAATAGTACCACAAACATAGGTAAAGAATGAAAAAGATCCAAATATACCAATTCAAAATGAGGCTCAACTTTCAAAGCAGTATGGTTTTGGTCAAAAATATCTATAATAGTTTGATTATCAAGGTCAAGGGTTGGGCAAGCATGCTCAAAGCATCACTACTCATATTATATCAGTTGATAATGTTTGTCACCAAAGTTTGGGATTTATTGAACATCCTTAGGTAAATCATTCAAAAATAAAATTTATTAAAGGAAAAGATCTAGATACAATAAAAGTGAACAGTAGCATTCCATTGGTTCAAAATCAAGATGATAACGATGAGTGAAACAATACATGTTATTATGATTTCTAAGATGCCAATAATGAACATGAATATCTAGAGTCATATTCACAGCCATTCCTTTGTGCTTCATAATCATGCATGATTAATTAATTTGATATAGGACACCAAGATAGGGAGTCTCCCATGAGACTCATCAGTTAGTATCATTTCTCTTGACTTACTTATACATAGTTTCTTTTTAGTTTCTTATACATAGCTTCTTTTCAATTTCTTGTACATAGTCTCCTTATAATTGATTGTACATAGCTAAAATAACTTAAAATAAAAAAATAGTAACAAATTTTCAAAATACAAAAATAATAAAACGTATCAAAAACCCAAAAACATTCAAATAATTTAAAACATCAAAAACATTTCAATTGTATACATCATCTATGCTTTACATTTCTACTATCATGACTAGACTTACATTTGTTGTTATATGCTATTGTTTGTCAATTTATTTACATTACCATGATTCACTTGATCTTCTTTGAGTGTGTGCAGTGACGTCCATATCCTTGATTTCTTCACTCCACCTATTGAGGGGGCATCCTACTTCTACATTGAGATATACATTGATATAAATACACATTGGGGGTATCTTCTACATGATTACACCATATAGGTTATGTCATTCTTACACCACACACTCTAGTTATCATGTTGATGTATATTACTTACTATGATTACATATATTATTCTATAAATACTCACTAGTACATAACACTTATGTATTTCTTAGCATATACCTAGTCATGTACTAACATGTCTTGTATACTTTCATTTCTTGTTTTGATTAGTTAGGTATGATTGTATTTTTTATTATTTGCATGCTTTCCTTTATTTCTTAGTGTAGCTAGATTGTTTGATTTCCTCGATTCTAATTTTATCTCCTCTATGTGCTTTAGGAAATTTTACAACATCCTTTGCTTCTATTCATGTGTGTGCCTTAGGACATTTTCCAATGTCCTTTACTTGTACTCTTCTATGTGATTGTGTCTTCCACGCCAACCTTGCTTGTTTTAATTATATTTGTATGTGGCATTTGAATATGCCTTGTATGCTTGCTTTCTAGTTTAAGTGACATGTGTTCATGTCCCATGTTTGCTTAGCCCCTTGGCCCCTCTTGTATGCTTCTTGCTTCTTGATTTGTATGATTTTTCCTTATTTTTTTCTCATTGTTTGCAATGCCATGTTCCACATCATGCATTATCTTGATTTCTTGGATGTCATGATGGACATCATGCTCCATCCCTCCATAACAACTAAAAAATAAAACTTCTAGTTATAATTTAATATATTTCACATGATATTACATTATTATATATATCTAAGCATACCCTTATTGATCTAACAATCTCTCAATACAAACCATGTTATATCTTGAGATACCTTATCAATTATCATTGTTATAGCATGTATCTTTAGAGCATAATGCACTTGTAGGGCTCTTTCTTCTAAGAGAATTCATTATAGGGTCTTCATTCCTACCCTCAATAGAGGGAAAAACAAATAGGGGTTTTATCATAGAGATTAGAGCTCCTAAAAGTAGAAAATCTAGCTTTTAACACATCCAAAATAGCAACCAAACATCAAACCAGTCAAAATAGACCAGACAGATAGTCAAAATGTTAGAACAGTTACCAAATTTGGCCCAATACAATAGCACTGAGATTGGACTATAGTGTTGGTGTCACTACTATCCATTTTCAGTGATCTTGTCCAAATAGTAGAAAAACTAGACTTTCCAAAAGTAGGCATAAAAGTAGGTTTAGCTATAGTTTTGCATAGTCAAACTAATTCAGAATTAGTAATTATTAGTACACTTTTACTTAGAGAATCTAGATATAGGTGGAATTATTCATAGCATGATGGCTCTCACTTCCATTTTTAGATAAAGTAGCTGATATTACTTTCATATCAAAATCCATGTTTTAGACACTAGTGATTGGGGGCAATGTGAGTGGCACATTTATTTTCTTTTCTTTTTGAGTTTAGCATTACCCAGGCATTCTCAATAGTTATGTGCCTTATTCCATCTGAAAGTGTTCGGCATCATTTTGGAGTGGTTTTCATATAATCTTAACTTCCACATTTTGGAGTGGCTTTCATATAAGCCTAGTGCATCAGTTTCAGAGTGGCTTTCATACAAGCCTAATCTCCATATTTTGGAGTGGTCAAGAGTGGCCTAGTTTCTAGCATACATTTAGCTATCTATATCAACATTATTATATTACAATACATTTATGGCCTTCATGAGCCATTTCATACAACACACATTTCATATCGATATTAGTTCATAGCTTCACTTTATGGGGCAATGATGGAGCCAAAATTCTAGCTAGCCTTTGTATTCTTGAACCACCTATTCAGAGGGACTAGACACATAGTCCAAACATTTATTAACACATGCATGATCACCTAGCTTTATTTAGTGGGTGATGATGGAGCCAAAGGACCAACCTTTGTATTCTTTAGCCACTCTCAGAGAATTACGCACTTACCTGTGTTTGTGATATTACTCTTAGTACAACATCATCTAGTATTAATCAACGTTACTCAACATCACTTAGCATCATAATAATTTTTGTATTGGTCCACATACCCACTGAGGTGTATTCAATCCTTTCTATTCCTCTCTCCCTTACCCAACTTTGTATGTTCTTATTTTAGATATAGTGTGTCTAGTAAGAACTGATCTACTCTTTGTTTATTTCAGATTTTCACATCATAATGTGCTCTCTCTACATACACCTAACATCACACAGCCTTATGAGCTTCACCCTTTATAGGTAATTTTAGGTATGCTTTCTATTTTTCCTTTATCCTAGTATTTCACTTTGTTACATCACTATAATAAAGGGGGGTAGATGTAATCATATAAAATGCAAAAATTGGTAACTTGAGCATGGCTAATGACACCCAACCCTTATGTCCCTCTTGCTTGCTTTTACGACCCTCATAGGCATATTTTCATTGATTCTCAGTCATCCATAACCTTCCAAACTTGATCCCAACTGAGTTAGACTCCTCTTTCGATGATAGATCCATCCCCATAAGTCCCATCTACTCAAGACAATAACATAACACTAATACTATAGCATCGGTGCCACTCCAATCCACTTTCAGTGATCTTGTCCAAGTCCATTTCAGGCCCCAATGGTCAATTTCTTTTGGTTCCCCATCCTTCTCCTTTTCATCCTAATGCAAGTGCATTTAACCCATGGCCAATATATCCCTATAAAATCCCATTAAAATATCATTTGAAAAGGGTTGACAATTATCACTAAGAAATCTATAATATAAGAAAGACTACTTAGGAAATCTTTCCTATTCTCTACATACAACCAACCAATACACTTACAAGCTTATCCAAATCCTTACATCAGTCCCTAGCCACCTTAAACACATCCAGTTTATCATTTCGCATCTTCATACACACTATTTCACAAATCACATCAAGTGGGAGAACTACATATGGCTTGATCCCTCTTTGGAGCATTGGTATGTAGGTAGCATACCCACATAAAGGGTGTGGATACACGTTCAGTGAATATTACACACACTAACCCCCCTCTTTTTGAAATTTGTAAAATCATAATGGAGTATGGGCTTTGAAGATAAAATCTGATCTACATGGAGCTCTATGGACTTTTAGCTAATAAAACTTCATAAATAGGGCCACACAGACATAGCAAACAAAACCCAAAAATATTAGATCCTTAGGATAATAGGGGCAAAGGTAGACTATAGTTTTGATGCCACTCTTGTCCACTTTTGATGCTCCTATCTAATCATAAAATGAAGGTCAGATCTTAGTTTGTGATAGTGTCCCAGTCTAGCATAGTGAATATTAGACCCTACCTCAATTGTATCAATCAATTTCTAGCTAAGTCTTCTTTTCCATCTCTTACAAAATTGTAATCTAATTTACATAAATCAGTAGCTTAATAATTGTATATTTATTTACTAATTTTACTACTCAAACCCTTTAACTAAATTATGAATAATACACTAATATTCCCAAAATTGTTAAATCATAATCCAATCTTACAGCTTTACAATGGGATATATTGTTCCCACAATTCACTCCTTACATATATCATTGCCTAGAGCACATCAAAGTGTGTAGCTTATGTTAGGATATATCTTTACCACAATCCACTTATTGCATATATTATTGCTTAGAGGCACATAAAAACATGTTGTGTATCGTGGGACATATCAAAAATCAATCTACTCCTTGCATATATAGTTACTTAGAGAAAATCAATTCATCATTTCATCCAATCAAAATTTTAAATCATTAACTTAGGTGGGTTAATAACATCCATGGGTCAATATTAAATTCCATCATCACTTTACATGGGGTATCTGGGGTCTGTTTAGCCATTATCATTCATCCAAGTCATTTCATCCACATTATCTATCGTCAACTAATAAAAGTGTTATACATATTTATCATTACTTACAACTATCAATATTCTAAAATTTTATCATAAATCAGACAATATATATTTTTTATTTTACTAACCATAGCTTACCATCATTGAGATATACCATTCCCACATCTGCTCATATGAACCCTAATTCATTGAGCACCATCTATGTGTATAGTTTAAAATGGGAAATATTTTTGTTTTAAATCTATTCTCTATATTCTAACGGCTAGGGTAAAATTAATTTACACAAATTTCCTATAATGCACCAACATTTGTATTAACATTGGTAAGTATATTATTGAAATTAATCCATCCCTCCATTTATTCATCTTCATTTTAATCATTTTGAGTGGTCATCTTATTTCCCATACAAACACTTGAGGGGTAATCATCACATAAATTCTAGTTACCTAGGGGCAACATTCTTCTCCAAAAATCATAAACACTCTAATTTGTTTCTTATTCCTCAAAATGTTAGTGCTTCACAACACCATTTCCAAGAGGGGAAAATATATACACCTAAATTTCCCCATTTAGTGTTAAAATTAACTTTGACATATTAATACTTAACCATACCCAATTTGAAATCATACTATCATTATTCTCCTCCAAATTTTAAATAATTGATTAATTCACAATTATTAATTAAAATCATGCACGCTTTTTCTTCCAAAAATCTAGATTTTACACCTCACCCAAACATCCTCCGCATTTGTCTCAACCATGTGTTGAATCATCCATCTAATCCCTCAACTTCCTCAACCACTTTATGTGTCATATTAAAACATTTTAACCTCCTATATGACTCAAGAGACTAAGTTGATCCATTCTTGGTGAGTCACTTAACCACCTCCCCTTCTTCCTTAACACATAGAATTAGTTATCATCATCATGGTTGAGGTCTCAAGTTTGGGTGTCATAAATCTAGATAATTTGATAAATTCAATAATCCTCAACTATTCGTCTTGTCTCCCATAAGCCTATAAATTAACATGTAATACATCACTTTAAATCATCTACCTTCAAGCTAACTAAGTGTTATCAAATTGTTATTATGAATCGAAGTGAATCAAAAGTCATCAAAGTCATTTTTCACTCCAAAATGTTTCCCAATTCTCTTTGCTTTGGAAAAGAGTTTAGCACTCACGTTTATCATTCATGATAATCATAATGGATTAGGTGATGAATACTTCACAATTGTAAGTATTGTTTTATTTATTGATTTATTTCATTTTCTTATCTATCTTGAAGTTTAGGTTTTAGTTTTGATTAAATTTCATTGTTTTATTTCTTAGTTGTCTTAAACTCTAAATCTAACACTCACACTTGGAATGTAGTTAAAACCATTTTTGGCCCTAGTGTAACATCCAATGTGATTTTTCCAACTAGAGGGTTATGAAAACTATCAAACCCTTTGATATGAATGATTTTTTTTTTTAAACATTGGTATTAATTCCCATGGTGGTTGATAAATCTATGCTAAAAAAATTTAGGCTCGATCCATTACCAATGAGAACCCTTTTGATTCCTTTATTGTGCATACTCACTTGTATGAACAAAGAAATATCTTGGTCAATAACATATTTGAATGGTAGATATTTTAGATCAAAGGTGATGAGATTTGAATTTTTTTTAGGTTCTTGCATAATATCCATAAATTAAGTTGGTTCAATATCACTTATAACTTGGGTATCACGCAATTCTTCATATAGGATATCATTATAGATAATAGATTGATTTAGAAGTTATAGGATTGAAATATTAGCATGCATGTTTCTCAATTAGTTAATAAGATCATATCCCTTAGATTTTATCAAAATTTTAAGTCTAGGAAGCACATGTTTTATATTAACAAGTCATAAACTAGGTTGTGCACTCTTACCTTTTCATGTAGTGATAGCATGGACCATATAATCTAATATATATTGTAAGTGAATAATGGGTGCAAGATGGTATATTTCATCTAAATAGGGGGTGTATGGAATAAATGGTTGAGAGCATGCATGTTGGCATTAGGATACCAGTGTTAATGTAGTATAAAAAGAGATAGAAAAAGATATTAAATATTAATTTCATTTTAAAACACTCATTAAACTAATGAATTCATTTATTGCATTGGGTGATAGGTTTCATTAAGAAATCATAATAGCAAAATAATATTATAATGGAAAATTAGCACCAAAAATGACCTATTGATGCATCCATATTGAGCATAATTATAGAAAGGAAAAATTTACTTCTAAAATTTGAATATTTTAAAATCAGAAACTTAAAAAATAAGACTAACAATTTAGGAAGCCCTAAGTTAATGCTAGGATTTTGATATCAAATGTCAAGTTCATTAAATGTTTAAACCTAAGTTTAGATGTGTAAGGTTATCTAGAGTTAATAATATATAGATGATTAAGCACAATGGTGATAAATAGATCTACAACAAACCAATTAATTTACAAACTCAGATAAAACAATATTCTAAATTTATAATATTGAGATATGCTAAAAATAGAAAGTACATCTATTGATTGATATTGGTATAAATTATAAATAAGAACACTTATTTATTTTACTATGTGCATATATATCTAGGATTAAATAGGCTATATGTGGGCTAGATCAGGATCCTAGAACACTCATAAAATTTTACAATTTTACAATCTATAGCCTCAAAATCTTATGTTAGATCTAGACAATTATTTTGATGATGGTGATTGAGTTGGACATAGGTATCCAGTATGGAATAGTGACTAAATATGATAATATGGATCCTTATGGGTTTTCTATTTCCATTCCTTTAATGTCTTTATATCATGCACATAGGTTGTTGTTTTTTTCATTTAAAAAATTAACCATGATTTTCTCACCCTTAGAGTGACTATGGAAAAAATGGGTTAGTGGGCACACAATGTCAAGTTATCCTAAGGACCCCTCAATCAATGGGAACTAATTACATATCCAATATTTTGAAGAGGGACCCATACTTATGTAGTTCTCCCCTATGTGTTGGATTGTGTGTGTAGAAGGATGCAATGTGTGATAAGTAAGTACATAAAATTACCTTGATTGTAACTTATCAAATATGGCTCATCGGATGTTTCTTCAATACTTTGGGCTTATGGGGATCTACTCCTATAAATGATATAGAATTATGGATGAATAGGGTATTTTTTCTCACTTGAATGCTTGATTAAATTCTTTGATAGGTTGTTTTATGATTTTTAGGTATTTGGTAGGTAAAGAAGGAATGAGGGTTGATATTATATATATACCAATCCATTTTGAAAATATCACACACTAAATCACTTAGATTAAACTTTAGGATACATTTAATTTGAAAATTAGATGGCTTTTGGGAACCAGACACTTAGTTGGAAAAGGGACATCTATGTCGACGTAGGCATCTGGTTAGGATACAAGTGTTCAAAAAGTTAGAAAATTGGTACAGGTAAAAAATTGGTAGAGAAGGATAATTATCATGTTTAGAGTATTTTACATTGTATATAATGGTATAGTTATCATAATAACAATGGTCAAACTAAGAGATAATAAATTTGGCACAAAGAGATAGTTAACACAAGCCTTTCAGTAGTGGGAAGGTTTTTTAACTGAAGGGTGTAACCAAGATAGTTATATGCCAAGTGTACAAGACTGAGGTGCTATAAAATTTAGATTTATTATCTACAGTTATTTTTGAAAATGAGGTTGAGTTAGGACATTTTCATTTATTTCTTCATACAATAAGACATTTTCATTTTGTTCTTAATGCCGTAACTCATAAGAAATAATGCTTGGATGGAGGGTTCAAGGATCAAAAACAAGGGTTTGAATTCTTTAATGGAGTTCATTTGCATTATTATGAATGTATACAATGTGAATCCATGCAAAATATAATGTTTTGAATCTTTTTTTCTAAAAAATCCTAAATTGGAAATGTTGGGTTTAGACAAGACAAAGGATTGCTATCACTCTTACCTAAATTATTAATCTGATTTTGTGGTTCTATAAAGGTTTTCAAAGTCTTTGAAAAAACTAATTTGCATTGTTTTGAATCTATGTAACCTGTACTCATATTTATTTCTTTGATTGTGTCAAATAAACATTCACATAGATAAATTTGATCATGTTGCAAGCATTCAAATTAGTATAAACTAAAAGGCAACTTTGTGGAAAAAAACCTTGTAAAAATACAAAATTAAGGCAATACACTAAATAAATAAATAATAACCAAATTTTTATGAAGGGACAAAAATGTTACTGGAAAATATTTTAAATTCTTCACACAAATATCATTAAGATTCAATAATTAGAATAAGTATAAAATTTATGCATGCTTTCGTAAACTTCAAAGCTAACTTACAATAGCTAAAAACACACATTCAATAACTAAAATAGATCAAAACCCAATTACAATTTTCAAGTTTTAACTAAAACATCAACAAATGCAACCTTATTCAAATTTTAATTAAACATCAATAAATATAAGCTTTATTTATTCATGATTTTTTTGAGAATCAATGATTTTAGTTACTGTCTATAGAACCTAAAGACAACAATGTAGGCCTAAAAATTAAATAATGATTAGCTTAATTAAAAAGATAAAATAGAAATACATATACCAAATTAGAACACGACACCTTTTTTTCCATTGGATTCTTCAAATCTCAACAGACTTAAAAATCACATAAAATTATCTATAAATAAAAGATAACAAATAAAATATTAAATCAAACCAATGAATTTACTATAAATTTTATTCACAAG